>JAWZYV010006285.1:0-13327 GCA_038373885.1 Cheiracanthium punctorium | reverse complement strand
TGAATAAAGAAATAGAAGAGATAACAGTTAACAATCCTACTGAAATTCACTTCGTAAATATCTTTTCGCTGAACTAGAAGTTTAAAATATATTTTCTCCATGAAATTTATTTTCACGCTTGCATATTTTCAAAGGACAGACTATTATTGTGAATGATAGTTCTTTGTGCGGAATTCTCCATAAATGCACTGATTTCAATAAGAATAAAGTAACGTTTTCAACCACAATAGGAATTTTTACTGTACAATAGCTACTTTAATCGAAACAAAGTAATTTTAATAAAATGTTTATTCCTAAATCGTAGGGGGGAGCCGCTTGCAGCTTAAAATGAATTTTAAGCTGCAAGCTTAAAATGAATTGAACTGTCAAAACTGTATTAATACGTCAAATTCAAAGAAATGTCAAGCTTGATTTAAGCTTATGTGCTGTCTGGGTTCTACTTCGTTCTTACACACAGATACAATTAATCAGCAGTTTTCTAAATCTACACACCCTCAGCGCAGTCCCCCCCCCTCCTCATACAGCTACAGCCTACGAAAGAGTTCTCCTCGCGTACACCCGCTAATGTAAGTATACATCCAACTCCCTTCCCCCTTCCTCGCATAAAACATTTTCAAGGTCAACCTTAACAGACTCCTAAACCCTCTACCTCCGCTCATAGAAATAGGAAAGCAAGTAATCGACTACCGGTACCAGCAGGCGCGTAGCCAGGAAAATTTTTCGGGGGGGGGGATATGAACTCATATGTGTATAAATAGACGGAATTTCATCACTAATCCAAAAATTTCGGGGGGGGGGTTATATCCCGATATCCCCCCCCCCCCCCATGGCTACTAGATATCAACTCAGAGTAACAAATTCCCTGAAATAATTCATTCACTCAAGTAGCAGTTTTCACAAGAAATACTTCCAATTACTTAAATAGCAGTGCTCATTAAACTTACTGGATTTACTCGAGTAGCAGTTAACCCCAAAATACTCGAATTCACTCAAATAACAGGTTTCACTGAAATACTACCAGTCACTGAAGTAACAGGAATCACTCAAATCACAGAAATAAGAATAGCAGTTAAGACTTGACACGAATCACCAATAGCAGTTGCTACAGGATTTCTCTCATCCAGTATCAACTACCACAAATTAAACTGATTTTCAAACTTCCTGACGGATAGTCAGGGTCCCAGAAGTACAGAGGTTTCACAGACGGGTTACGACTCCATAACAGATGTAATATTTTAATAATAAATATATTCTGTTCAAATTTCTGGTTGTGAGATTATTGATATATAAAAGTAGGTTTTCTCAGATTTTCATTCTAATTTAGTTAAGATAACTTATTATTCTATTTAAAGCAGCAGAAATAAGATGTTACTTTGTTATTTTTAAAGGATTTTTTTAAAGAAATATTTACTTTTGTAGTTACTAAATTTAACCTACAAATCGTTATTTATTCTCGGTGCTTCGCGGGGAGCACTATATTCGAACGAGTGAACGATCTTAACGTAACGATGTTAACTCTTAACACATAGGTTCCCAACGTGGGCGTTTGAGGCTTTCAGGGGGGCGGTAAAAGACCCAAGAAAAATTAGGAGGCGTTGATATGGCACGGAGGGGCGTGGGAAGATTAACCAAATATAGTCTAAAAAAGACTTAAAAATCACTCTGATAATTCATTTCTATCACGTGAACGAAAATTCACATATTTGGATATGAGACTTCTCTGTTGAGAGAGCTGTTGAGAGATACCTCTTTAATATACCTCTCTAAAACTTTAATTCCTCTTTTTTAAACGAAGAAGAAATTAGTAGAGTTTCAATTCCAACGATATTCTATCTATTAGTAGTTTTTGAAAATTTAATTCTTGTTTTCACCATGCATTATGTACGCTCTTATTTCTCTGGAGTGGGAGGGGAGGGGGCGGTATTGAAATATTCACTAGAAAAGGGGGCACCAGTTCAAAAAAGGTTGGGAACCTATGGTGCAACATATCGTTTTTTATAAAGAAGAAAATTGATTTTGATAAGATTGTCATCGATGTATATTTCTTGTGAATTTTGTTTTACTTTTAGTGCCTTTATAGTTATTTTTTGAAGTCAGTTCATGTTTTCTTATTTGTTTATAATCGCATTTTCTTCATTTTTATGGATAAAATACTTGAATTTTCAGTTGAAATAAATACGCATTTCCTTACAGTTTCTTAGTCAGTTCTATTTTATTTTATATTAAATTAACCGATTCAGAGTGTATCTAGAATTTTCCGTTTGAAACCAATATTTCAGTGCTATGAAAACACAACTTCTTACTAAATAGTTTCAGTAACATAATAAGGTAGGGAAATACTTATAAAAGTTGTAATCCATATTAAATAAAAAATAACCATATTTTGTCCAGTATACAGACTATGAATAAAGAAATAGAAGAGATAACACTTAACAATCCTACTGAAATTCACTTCGTATATGTCTTTTCGGTGAATTAGAAGTTTAAAAATATATTTTCTCCATGAAATTTATTCTCTTGCTTGCATATTTTCAAAGGACAGACTATTATTGCGAATGATAGTTCTTTGTGCGGAATTCTCCAAAAATGCACTGATTTCAATAAAAAGAAAGTACCATTTTCAATCAATATAGGGATTTTTACTGTACAATAGCTACTTTAATAGAAATAAAGTAATTTGAATAAAATGTTTATTCCTAAATCGTAGGGGGGAGCTGTAGTAACAGTAGGACATGAAGAAGGTTGCCGGGTCCAATCTGCACAGACACATTATGTAACTACTAGCTTCATACTATGGGGGCGGCAGCTGCCCCGCCTCAGCATCCCATTAGCAACGCCCAGGATCATACATTGGGGCGAGTTTTGCAAATGTATGTAATAACCCACAAAAAAAAATAAATAAAAAATAAATAAATAAATAAATCCACCCGCAAAAGAAAAACATTCCTTAAGGGTACCATTTTAAAAGATAAAAAAATAACATAAATTAAAGATAAAAACAGCAAAATCCGTTGGTCAATCGTTTGCAAATTATGTGCGCCTATCATTAGTGAATTGTGTGCAGTTTTCATAAACTGCAGTATTCTTATAAATTTGCAGTCGCAAAAGATTTTCTTATGAGAGAGGCGGTAACACATTTCAGAACCAACATAAAATAATTTATAAACAATTTAATTTCAATATTTCAGAGATTTTATAAATGAGCTATAGTACTTTACGGTTAATATATATATATATATATATATATATATATATATATATATATATATATATATTAATGACTATGTCATTTTATCTCTCACTCTACTGAAAATTGTCCGGAAAATGTGCCCTCAAAATAGCGACATAATTTTACATATTTTTAAATACTATTAATTCACAAAACCTTTAATATATTGTTACAATATTCCGTAAGCTGTGAATAGGCATCCCATGCATTTTTCTATAAATAGCTTACAATCAAGGCAGTACCCAGGGGGGTGGTCCGGACTCTCCCCGAAATTTCAGTTTTTGCAAACAATATAATAATGATGAAGTCTTTTTGTGGAAAATCCTACCTTTTTCACCGTTTGGACCCTCCCCGAAATTTTTTTCTGGGTACATCCCTGGCTACAATCATAAAAATTTCAACATAGGGTGACCAATCAAAATACACGAAAGATGAGATAAAATGACATACTCCATTAATATCGTTTTAAGGGGATAAGGGGCGTTCAGTATTCACAATTTTCAATTATGAATATTTATTTGTAATCATGTGTAAAGTTGTTTAACATGAAATCATAGTTGTTTAACATAATAGTTTGCATCTATATTGAAACTAAATATTAAAAAATAAATATTTTTTTAATGAAAACTTGATATTTTTTTTAAAAAATACGCTTTTTTTTTTTTTAGTTAAAATATCCCATGCGATTTCCAAATTAATAAAAATCTATAATTTTTTAAATATGCACTTTCATTATATGTATGAACATATCTGCGCATTCATTTTTATGTGTCACAAGGGTAAGCTTTATAGAAAAATTAAAGTCATGTGAAATTTTGCTTTTTTTTCAAATTTACACCCTATTGTTACATTTAAATTCCTGTATCTCTATTAATAAACTTTTGTTTGAAAATGTAATGCGCAATTATGTTCATATATGCATTACAAGTACACTTTAAAAAAAATTACAGCTTTTTATTAATTTGGAATGCGCATAGGATATTTTGAAAAAAAAATATTGAATGCGTGTTTTTTTAGCAAAGATATTAATATATTTTTTAAAATAAGATTTAATTTGTTATTTTTAGTATCAATGTAAATGTAAACCTTTGTGTTAAAGAACTCTACGTATGATTTGAGAGTAAAAATTAAGAAATGACAGTTTTCAGTTTTAACGTCCCTTGTCCCCTTAATAGGGCAATAATGAAATTTAAAAAAATAAAGGGTTCAGGGTTCCCCCCCCCTGACAAGGCTCGAATAGCCGAGTTTTATATATATACATATAAAAATCAAAATCTTACAGGAAGTAATAATAAATAAAGTTGCACTATTGTTACACATAACATTAGGGTAACATTTTGTTTATTGTACATTTTCTTTAGATCAAAAGATTTTTTGTTAGCTATTCTGAAAAGAAATTGTATATCTACCTGCTGTATACTTCATGACAAATTTTGCGGAGGAAAACACTTTTATACACGAAAACATACTATGAGAGTATATATATTAAAAACAGTGAAACTTAAAATTTACCTGTTATTTTCCCAACTCTTTAACATAAAATCCAAGGGCTACGAAATGTATTAGGAACCAACAAGATATCTTCATTGAAACAGTGTCTTTTTATATAAATAACTGTTCTAAATGATGACCTCTGATTAATCGTCTGAAACTGTTTAAAAATACCAATTTAACCTTTTCGAAAACTATATACAACAATGAGGAGTCTGATAAATTTTTTATCCTTAAAAGAGTACTTCATGCGTAATTAATCAAATAACAAAGCGCGCGCTAAAGAATGGGTTGCTACAACTTATGAACTATGAGACAAATTCGCCACTTCCGTTTTAATGAAACTCACCAATTTCTCGCATCTCCCTGGAGCCACATATAACTCTTCTGTGGCGGCTTCCCCTACCCCTTCCCATACACACACACTGTAACTCGCGTTTCATAAACATATCTTTATTTCGCATATATATATCTTGCAATTAATCAGCTTGTAATTACCAGTAATAACTATACACATATATATATATTAAAATTGTTTTGCTTTTGATGTGAAGTTGGTATCATTGCTTTTCTCAAATGCTGTGGAAAATAAAATGCTCCCTATTTTATGTTTGAGGAATTTGAATTAAACTACATACCATCCATTTAGCCCGAACGTAGCTCATAAAACTTATTAAATATATGCAAACAAAAGAGTGAATATTCGGATAGTGAAAAGTTTTAAGGGAGTGGGGGCTAGAGGGGGCATATGACCCCGAACACAGCATATACAAGGGGCACAATATTTTCGAATTATTGTTTCCCATTTAGGCAAACAGAACGGGCGAACTCAATTTAGCATAGGTATTTGAATGCTTTTCTGAGTCCCAGCGACTCAGCTAGCGCAGTCGGAGGGGAAGGGGCATTTAAAATCCCATACTGAGAAGCAACATGACAAAGAAGGATAGTATTCCCCGGTTCACTTTTTCAAGTATTCCCCGGTGCATCATTCTCATAATTTAGTATGAGAGCGAACAGGTTAAACGCGGAAATAAATAGTGAAATGCTTAACGCAAATAATACATTATTATAAAGTCACTTTAATAAAATGGAATAAACAATATGGACGTTTCGGGTGGTACGAAAAGTCCACCCTCCTTCCAGAGCCGTGTTTAGGGGGTGGCAAACTTGACCATCGCCCAGGGCCTCTAACTGTTGAATTCGTGGATATCAGGTGATCAAACTTTCATTAACGTAATGTTTTTGACGAAAACCCAAATTTTTTGTTTATGGGGGGGGGGAGGGACTGAAGCTTTTAAATGTCGATAAATTAATGCTTTTAAATGTGCAGAATATGTAATTTCCTGTATAGCTTTTCTTTTTTCAAATTTACAACATGTTAATTAGCTTGATGCAGATTTTACATTATGGAAACTTACTGTATTAAAATCTTAATTAGTTAATGTAATTTACTTAATTACAGTAGCAGTAGCGATTTGTGCTACGGGGGGGGGAGACATGACAAGATACACAATAATTTAGTAAGTGAAGGAAAGTGAAAGGCCCCTAATTGTTTTTTATCTCGGGCCGCTAAGCATGTTTTGCACAGGGCCCCCTAAAACCCTAATCACGTGCCTGCGAGTGCTTACATATTCTGCACGTCCGTGCGGAAATTTCATATTCTGCACGTCCCCAGTTTTTACGCTGGAAAGAGGTCTGATGTATATGTCTGTCTGCTTTTTTTATTTATTTGCCTCATTCATTATTTATTTATTTGCCAACGACCAACAAATAATCTCAATAACTATAGCCAGATCTGTGAAAACAATTCGAATATTGCACCCATTCTAATATCGCCAAATCTGAGACAGCAGTTTTTACGCTGGGAAAGAGGTCTGATGTATATGTCTGCTTTTTTTATTTATTTGCCTCATTCACTACGCCCCTACTAAGAAGGGTTGAACCTTTGTATCCCTGAAACGTGCGTATTAGGGGGTGAACGCTGGACGAAAAATAGGCCTCTCGCAAAACAGCCTAAAAGATTTGTCTCGTCTCGTAAAATCCCTATATCATAATGTTAAAAATGTTTGTCTCATCATGCAAAAAAGGTGCAAATCTCTGTCTCGTCTCGCATCCATCCCTATGCGTACTGCTCTAAATAAAACTTGAAAAATTCGAATTTATGGTCGTTTCCTAGAATTTTTTTTAATGTACCTCTTTTTTTTGTGGGAATATATATATTTCGAAACTTTTAGATATTTCGATTTTTTTCTTGTGTCCTTTTAATTTTGAATTACTCAAGATTGACTGTATTTTTATTTGTTCTTTAAACCAACTATTTAACTGTATTTTGAGTATAATGCTAGCATTTTTAGTTTTTCTAATAGGTTAAGCTTGGATTCAATAGTGGATTAAACACCCTTTGTTTTGTAGGTTCGAATACATTCGCTGAAAACGACCAACAAATAATCTCAATAACTATAGCCAGATCTGCGAAAACAATTCGAATATTGCACCCATTCTAATATCGCTAAATCTGAGACAGCAGTTTTTACGCTGGGAAGGAGGTCTGATGTATATGTCTGCCTGCTTTTTTTTTTTTTTTTTTTTTTTTTTTTTTTTTTTTTCACCTGCCATAAGTTTCGAGAGAGAGAATCAGAGAAGATCAAAGTTTAATTGTAGAAGAATCTAAATAGCGTTTTTAAATAAATAAGTCTGAACAAACTTAGCACGTCCCCGGAGCCCTGATTTGTTTTATTGTAAATTTTATCATTAATTACCTGATTTATTATAAAATTAAGTAAGCTTTTTGTTTTACCACTGTTTTATCAAATGTAATAAAATAAATATCAATAGAAACAATTATGAAGGTTGCTAAAAATTTTAATTTAATCTAAAATTCTCTGAAAGAAAATAAGTACAGAGAGCTGAGCTCCCATGCAAATTAATCCATGACTGGCCTTTGTGTAATGCTCACCCTTCTTATATTTTTGCACCTCTATTCGGGTAGATTTAAAAAGGGGCTGAACATAGAAACAGGGAGGTAGCGAGAAAAAATTTCGGTTGGTGGGGTGCCCGAAACCTAACAACGCTAGAATTTCTCACAAAATTACATGAAATTTACTTGACATCCAATAAACAAAAATTCAAAATTTTGGGGGGGGGGGGAGGAGGCAAGCCCCAGGACACCCACCCTGGCTACGCCCCTGCATAGGAAAAAGTCTTCAATTTTCTTTTCAGGAAAGTTTCAACAAAACTATAAAAAAATTAATAGAAATTTTTAAGGTTTTAGAATAAAATTTATAATTCGTACATAGGCGCCTAATACAGCGGAAGGGGGTAGGGGGGGATCACTGTAGGTGTAGGGAATATTTTTATACCATGTTGAACTTGTTTGTATTATTTTAGTTTTAGTACTAAAATATGAGAAAGTCCAATGAACTCCTCCACCAACCCCCCCCCCCCCACATCCAATAATAATAATAAGAAGAAGAACGCCTATCAGAGTTTGATTAAGCCAACGTGAGGCCTCGGGCCGACATCTGATATAGGTCCCATTTATTTAAATGAAATAAAGAAATTTTATGCTAACACTTCGAAATATTTACTGACCCATTACCTCTAAAAAGTGCTGGCCCGGTACATTTTAAACAGTACCACGCCGTTAACTATGCCATGCATGTTTTAGACACATGGGCGCGACAGGCATTTCACCATTACTGCCAATGTACTGGCGCATATGCATTTTTCAGGCATTGGTATTCCAGTGACTTTAAATTGACGGCAATGCACTGTGCTCCCGGCATACCGCACTTTGCCAGCACCCTACCGTCAGTTTGCGGGCAGTAGTGTGTTTGCTGGGTAATAACCCAAAAAAAAAAAAAAGGCGATGATATCAAAGAATATGAAGAAGAAACAAGGTAGGCTCCCCCATGGGCAGGTGAACAGTCACATTTCGAATAAACCTTAAAAAGGAAAAGAAAAAAAATCAGTTCTTTCTGCCTATAATCGTGCTTTGATGGCACTCTCTGAACACATGGAGCCCCGGGCAGCTACCCGAGTTGCCAGTACTTTGAGCCGGCATTGACTGCATTCTTAAAAAGAATGTTATTTCGTTAAAGTAAAGCTACACTAGGGTTATCTGCTTGAGGCGGATGCCTTGGGCGGTGGACCTTTTAAAGTTTAATGCATATTCACGTTACATCTGGAGAAATCCGCGCAAAATCACCAAACCTTTAGATCGACTGCCGAGAGATAGGCCAGAAACCTTCACCTTCACTCTTCAGCCATCTACCATTGTTGAGTGTTTATAAAAAATCGGTCATTAATTTTTTTTTTAAGTATAGTAATATTTTTTAATTAAAAATAATATTAATGGAAAATTAGTGAACCGCCCCTTTCTTTCTACACCACTGGCATCTCAAACGATACGCAACGAAGTATTTTTTTCCCGCTTTCCATTATTCACAGTGCGAAATAAAATACTAGCCTATTCCTAGACAGCACAGCAAAGTTGCAGCAAGCTTGGTTTATCAAGTCAATAAACTTGAATTAAGCTTGAAAATTTCAGGCGTGTAAGCTTAATGCAAGCTTGAATCAAGTGTTCTTGTTTACACTTGCAAGCTTGACATAGCAAGCTTAATTTCAATCTTAAAAAATTTTCCTAAAAAAAAATTTCCTAAATACACGGGGTGCCGGTCGGCGAACTCGCCCAACGTATTTTATTTTTCCACGCATTTTCCCCTCTACGCTGAAATTTCAAGTTATTTTAATCCGTTATCATCCAGCGTCCGCGATCGAACTCGGTATCTATGGGTGGGGAAGCCAGCGTCCTAACCACTCGGCCAACCTGAGTTGCGCTGATATGACTAAAGTTTCTTTTATTTTTCCATGGGATGCATCAAAATTAAAATAATGTTATGTGTGATTTGGAGACTCTACTAATAGGGAAATAAGCATAATATAAACTTAAAAGCAGCACATGTTTTGAAAGTTTCAATATCGCGACACTCATGTTGGGCAATACTGGCCAAAATCGAGACAAACGACTGATTTTGAAATCAATTTCGTAGTATAATTGTATTTTATTTTGAAGAATTTCAATATTTGGAAATATAGAATCTTTTTTTTTTTTTTTTTTCCCTCAATTCTATGGTCAAGTACGTTTATGACTGATGATAAATTATTTGTTATGTGGATGTGGCTTTGCAAATTAAGCAGTAATCAAGTTGTGTTCAAGCTTGACAGTTCAAAAGACTTCTCCAAGCTTGCTGCAAGCTTAAAATGAATTGAACTGCCAAAACTGTATTAATACGTCAAATTCAAAGAAATGTCAAGCTTGATTTAAGCTTATGTGCTGTCTGGGTTCTACTTCGTTCTTACACACAGATACAATTAATCAGCAGTTTTCTAAATCTACACACCCTCAGCGCAGTCCCCCCCCCTCCTCATACAGCTACAGCCTACGAAAGAGTTCTCCTCGCGTACACCCGCTAATGTAAGTATACATCCAACTCCCTTCCCCCTTCCTCGCATAAAACATTTTCAAGGTCAACCTTAACAGACTCCTAAACCCTCTACCTCCGCTCATAGAAATAGGAAAGCAAGTAATCGAGTACCGGTACCAGCAGGCGGTTAGCCAGGAAAATTTTCGGGGGGGGGGGAGATATGAACTTATATGTGTATAAATAGACGGAATTTCATCACTAATCCAAAAATTTCGGGGGGGGGGATATATCCCGATATCCCCCCCCCCCCCATGGCTACCAGATATCATCTCAGAGTAACAAATTCCCTGAAATAATTCATTCACTCAAGTAGCAGTTTTCACAAGAAATACTTCCAATTACTTAAATAGCAGTGTTCATTAAACTTACTGGATTTACTCCTCTCGAGTAGCAGTTAACCCCAAAATACTCGAATTCACTCAAATAACAGGTTTCACTGAAATACTACCAGTCACTGAAGTAACAGGAATCACTCAAATCACAGAAATAAGAATAGCAGTTAAGACTTGACACGAATCACCAATAGCATTTGCTACAAGTGGATATCTCTCATCCAGTATCAACTAGAGATGGCCAATGATTCGGTGAGTCGAATCAGTGATTCGAATCTTGGTACTGAGTGGCTCAGTCTTTACACTCACTCTCTACTGATTCGAATCTCAAGCCCTCAAGGGAAATACATTCCAAGTGCGAAGGAAAGAAAAACTTATTTTCCCTTTGCCGTTCCCAGGGATTTTCCCTTACTCTTTCAACTCTTTTCGACTCTTTACGACTCCTTTCGGCTCTTTTCGACTCTTTACGACTCTGAGTCGATAGATGATTTGAAACAGTAAATGAGTGGGTGTGGGTGAGTTGGTCACTGAGTTGGTGCAGCAACGAATCTTTACTGATTCAGTGTTTCGCTCTGTTTCGGTGATTGTATACTATCGTTGAGATTCGTTAGTTTTTCGAATCTTCTATCGACTCAGAGTCGAAAGGAGCCGAAAAGAGTTGAAAGGATGTTTCATTTAATTGGAGGGGTTTTTTCGAATCTTCTATCGACTCAGAGTCGAAAGGAGTCGAAAAGAGTTGAAAGGATGTTTCATTTAATTGAAGTTTTTTTTTCGAATCTTTGGTGTTTCATTTCTTGGTTGGTGGTCGGATTTTAAAGTTTTATCTGTCTGTGGGTGTGGAGTGGGTCGAACATCGTTTGCTTTTGGCGGGGGGCATAGGCGTTACTTCCTAAGGGCAAGAGGGGTCAATCTCCCCCCCGAAAAAAAAATTAAGAAAATCCCTCCTTCCAACTTGTCTGACTGATTTAATATTTGTTTAAAATTTAATGAAACATCCCTTTTCTACTTTTAACTTCAATATATGTCCCCCTGCCCCCACCCTCAAGAAAAAAAAAAAAAAAAAAACGGAACGTTAAGTTTACATGGTGGCGGATTTTCATGTAAAGGGAAATAGAATGAAATAAAGTTAGGATTGTGCTTGTCACTTTTAATGAAGGATACAGGGGCGGTATTAAGCGCTCTCACAAAAGGACTTTGTAGTAAGCAAAATAACATTTCGCTTTATTGCAGCAGATTTCGTTTTTTTTTTTTTTACCTTGTTTTTCGTTTAAGGGGAATGATTTTATTTTCTTTCGTAATTCAGAGAAATACAAAATAGGGCCTAAAGCAGTGGCGTAGTTAGTGTTATTGACAGTGGCGTAGCCAGGATTTTATTTCGGGGTGGGCTGGGTATCAAATTTAAAGATAAAGTTCAATTGTAAGCTAAGTAAAGGGTCCCATTTTTTTTTGGGGGGGGGCAGCAGCCCCTCAGTAGGACTGGGCCAAAAATCGACATATCGGTTTTATTTCAACATCAAATATCCGATATTCCCATTTTCATTTCAGTGAAATCTCGAATTCGATAAAGGGCAAAAATACAGGCCGGCCAGGGGCGTAGCCAGAATTTTTTTATGGGGGGGGGTTATGACTACTGCAACTCATATATATGTATACGTGTGTATGATAATGTAGTGAAGAATATACATTTTGTATGGCAAAAAATTCCTCATGGGGGGTTATGACCCCCCTAACCCCCCCCCCTTGGCTACGCCTCTGAGGCCGGCGATAAGAAAATCCTGAGATCAATACCAGCTTGTGATGCTTTTGCTACTGCTTTCTCTCGGAAAGCTTCTTCTTCTCTCATCGCAGAAAAAACAGCTCCATGGTTTATTAGTCTAATTACCATAATTAATTAACGTATATCTCGGAACCTATCCACCGGAGCGCGTTTTTATTGATTCTCGACCCCCCCTAGACTCAACACCCCACCGATACTTAAAATTTCGAATGCTTTGACACCAAACTTAACCTTTTAATCTTACAGGCCCAGGGGGTCATACGAAGCTCCCCTATATTTTCAATTTGGGCATTTTAAACACTAGCCTCCTCCGACGGCATCTCCAAAGTCTGGAAACCATCCCAGAGCCAATTTCTACATGTTTGCAGTCCTTTTAAGCCTCAATCATGGTTAATTAGTCTAATTACCATAATTAATTAACGTATATCTCTGAAACTATCCATCGGAGCGCGTTTTTATTGATTCTCGACCCCCCCTCTGGGACCCCATCGATACATAAAATTTCGAATACTTTGACACCAAACTTAACCTTTTAATCTTACAGGCCCAGGGGGTCATACGAAGTTCCCCTGTATTTTCATTTCGGGCAGTTTAAACACTAGTTTTACTGGAGCAATGAGAGAGAGATGCTAACTGCCCGAGAACTCAGCGGAGAAGAAACCCGATGAATGGGTGAAGGGTGTTTAAATAGTACGGCTTTCGGCGCAGAGAGAGGGAAAATTTCTTTAGTTGTTTTATTGATTCAAGATTCGAATCACTGATTCGAATCATGAAGTAGTGAGTGAGTCGAGATTCGAATCAGTAAAATGAGTCGAACCGCCCATCTCTAGTATCAACTTCCACAAATTAAACTGATTTTCAAACTTCCTGACGGATAGTCAGGGTCCCATAGGTACAGAAGTTTCACTTACGGGTTACGACTCCATAACAGATGTAATATTTCAATAATAAATATATTCTGTTCAAATTTCTGGTTGTGAGATTATTGATATATAAAAGTAGGTTTTCTCAG